>BMAO01016489.1:0-25680 GCA_019973975.1 Trichonephila clavata | reverse complement strand
TTATAAATAATTAGTACTATGCATTGTATTTTATAATTATTTAATAATACTAAGAACAAGTTTAATAATTAGAAGTTTAATACTTACCATAGGCTTGTCATATATAAAGTAATATACAAAATTAACACTTATCTTGATAATTTGTGCGGTTTATAATTAATCCTTTAACTGCCGATTGAGAATTACGTGATTCGCTCCCCAATGCCACCGTTTTCCATGTAGGCGAACGTATTTAATGTATTGGGGGGGGAGGAATAAATAAGGAAATCCTTTAAAATAAGTAAATCCTTTGCAATCTCTGTCAAGGTCCATTTATTGCATTCCAATACCTTCAGAATAATTTTATGGATAACAGTGCGCAGGAAATATCGTACTTCGGAAAGACGCATATATTCGTCCGGAAAAATTAACGCTTTGGCTGAGCGAAACGTTTATATACGCCGGTGGCACTGAATGAAAAGTCGTATTGCAACTTGAGTGTCAAAGTATAGTATTATTGAATTTAATACAATGTTGTTTGTATGAATGGGGGAAGGGGTGCATTGTGAAAATTATGGTTGAATATTGGGTTGCAAAGCACTGAGTTAAGGAGTTATAAGAAAAATAACTTTTTAAAAAATTTTCAAAATTTAATATTGCCGCAAAATTTTCGAAAAAAAACGGGAAAAGACTTCATTTTGGTTAGGTGATTTTAGAATCTAAATAAAATTATTTTTTTCTGCAATTTAAATAACTCAAAGCGATGATTACTAATTAGTGAGTACTGAGTAGTGCAAGGGTGTCAACCCCAAAGGTTAACTTGGGCCAAGCAAACAAGTTTTAACTTTAGGTGGGCCTCAAAAAAACCAATACTTTTAGAAACGTAGGTTTATTTCGAATGTACGGTATAATGAACGTATTAAAGAACAACAAAAATGTAATGTTTGCGTTCTGACACTTGATGTCTCCTCTGCTACTATATTTCCTATTTCAGAAAAAATTTGGTTCGCAATAATTACTTTCAAAACTGACCCAAGGTCAGTGTCATTGATACTATTTCTGACAGGAGACTTATTTCCTTTCAAAAATGAAAAAAACTGCTCGTACCGATAAGTACTTCCAAACACGAAAAAACTTCACGTGCGAATTTTCGAATATTTTTAAATGCGACTGGTAAATATTTGTAAAATTCGCACACATCCACTTCAATGAATTTTGCCTTCAAATGTTAGTCGCACTGAATCTGGATCACTTCCATTTGCATATGGCTGGGTACCGAGTCTATATTTGTTGAAAATTGAAGAAAATAAACAAAATGTGTGTGTGTGTGTGTGTGTGTGTGTGTGTGTGTGTGTGTGTGTGTGTGTGTGTGTGTGTGTGTGTGTGTGTGTTGTGTGTGTGTGTGTGTGTGTGTGTGTGTGTGGTGTGTGTGTGTGTGTGTGTGTGTGTGTGTGTGTTATAAAAAATTAAAAATCTTAAAATATTGTTCCAAAAATTCAGCTCTAAAATTTGAAATTTATTCTGCTTATTTGTGATACGATGCAGGATCATCTAGATTTGATTTAAACATGCTGCACTTAAATTGCTTTTCTCAAAGATTATATATTTTTACATGTCTATATATTGGCCGGGCCACATACTGCCCGCGGGCAATGAGTTTGACACACCTGGAGTAGTTAATAGTATAATATACAAAGCAACATTTCATTTTCCCAGCACCGTCCAATCAGTCCGATTCAAGCTTTTTTCCTTCTACTACTTTACCATTCTCTGTAATTTCAACAGTAAACTTTCTTTTAAATTCAACACTAAAGAAGCTAGTAAATGTACCTAATTCGAGTGTTTTCTTGTAACTATTTAGAAGGTGTCCTCTCGTTACAGTAAATAGTAAAAAACATTAAAGTGTCTTTATTACTTTAACGAAAATTACTTTGAATTTTTTTACCATAAAAAAGCTCAAATACCTAAACTGTATTCCTTTTGTGGCAGTACTTATGATAAAAGATAATTTTTTTAATTTTATTTTTTCCAAGAAACACTTTTTTTACTTTCGAAGGGTTTTTAAATTCTCCCAAAAAATTTCCCTCCACCTTGTGACGGATCTATACGCGGTTCTTCTAATCCCTTCATGACTCTTTTAGGAAAATATTTATTTCAACCAACTTTCATCGAGTAAGGAAGCGTGATTATGTAAATGAAATATATTATATAAATTCTGGTTTCGCGAGTTTGTGGGTTGGCAAGTTGGAGTTAACATAAAGTCTACGAGTTAGTTGTTAGTTGAAGATTAAAAGAGAGTGAATTAGTTAGAGGTCTTGGAGTTGTCCAGGAAAAAGATTACAGAGCGTGGATCCAACGACATTGATCAAGCCGAAGAGATCCCCTGCAAGTGTCCTGTGGAGGATCCGATGCATAAAAAGTACAAGTATTGCAAGCTTGATTAAGTAGAAGTTAGCTTATTAGTGTGCGACGTAGTTATATTTGAGCATATGTATCTTAGATTCAGTTGAGGGTCTGTAGTAGTATCCCCGTGTTATAGAATCTCAACTCTGCACTCCACTGTTTAATCATCTACTTTAATTAGATTTGTTTTGTGTCTGATTAATATTTGGAATTAATAAATTGATTAGATTGAAATCATGTCTGTGGGGGGGGGGGATCATTCAGTTTCTCCCACACATCTAGCCGGGTTTACAGGTAGACAAGAGGGTTCAGATGTAAGCAGGAACCGACCGCTATCACAACCTTAATTTTTAGTGTTAGTATAAAAACAAAATTAAAGAACAAGTTTATGTTGGTTACAGGACTCTTTTTTTGTGTGTGTTATAAGTAAATTTCAAGGAATTGGGCAAATTTTTCACAGAGGGGTATCGTTGAATTTAATGTGGAGGAAATCACTTAGACACGATTCTTCTTTCAGTGCTTTATTTTTAACGTATGAAAGAAAAACATTTTATTCTCTCCTTAAATTTATTTTCTATAAAAATAGTACCTTCTAAATGAATTCTGATCCTAAAATTGTTATCTCTAAAATAGATTATTGAAGAAGGAAGGCAAACAAACAGCTATTCAAGACGACTGTTTTGCATAATTAATAATGTATTCATCGGATCCAATAAATTATTCGTAAATCACTCTATAAAGAAATTCTGTATCAGGCCATAATAAATATTCAATTTCTTTTTTCATCTAGTCTTAAGGTGCATAATTTATTATTTCTTTAATAAATATCCAATTACTTTGAAAACTAACTTCCTCCAGTTTATTTTAAACTCTTTTCTTCAAAAGAGATTCTTCCTCTTAGAAAAGTTGCTGATTAATTTATTTCAAAGAGGGGCTTTTTTAAATAAAAACAAAGATAAAACTAATATAATCTAAATTGAGATAAAATTGTTGCTATCTCAAAGATAAATATTCTTCTCCGAGATAATGTACCGCGCGTTCTAATCGTCAATATTTATTTTAAGCTAAAAGTTTTAGAATTAATATTGAAGAATGTTATTAACAGCTATTGAATATATGTTTATGTTAAAATTCCTCCAATAATTTGTTTCAACTTTTAAAATTAGTGCCTTTGAAACTTCTGTTGAAGTATGTATGCATATTTTTGAAGCTCACCAGTGTAAACGAAAACATTAATGCATTTGTTTATCTTTGGAATTTTTTTAAATAGCATGTCATATTCTAAGCCGTCCTATTGAAATTAATATGGATTTTGATGTGTTTTTCTAAAAAGAAGTTTTTTGTTTTTCTGTAATATAAATTCAGTAATTTAAATTTAATTGAATATATTTTTAAATGTAAAAAAAATGTCACATTATAATCGAAAACAACAACAACAAAACATAAAATCAGTTTAAGGTAACTGTTTTCATTGCTTCATTAAAATCCTTCTGGACGGCAAATCGTTTAAATTAAGAGACGATGTGTTTTCTACTTAAGAAACAAAAGTTAAATAAATTTATTTGTTCAATTCAATAAAAAAATTGTTTGAAATATGCTACTTTTTTCTTAAAAGATACATAATTGTGTCTATTAAGAAAATTAATAGGAAGAAAATCTTTTCGTGTTAATCGATTTTCGTTTCGTATTAAGAGAAAAACTTCATGAAAATAAATAGTACTTTGTCCTAACCGTTATATTATTTCGTGTTAAGACGTTTCGTCTGAAGCGCGTTTTCGCGTTAAACGTATTTCACTGTATCTTGTTTGAAATAGTCATTCAGTGAAAAGTACATCACAGGATATCCCCGGATGGGATGATATAATAGACATTCAGCAAAGAAAGAAAAGAAGAAAAATGAAAAACATTTATCTTAAGGCTACTACTTGCGACAACTTTTTTTTAAAAAAAAAATGGAACTATAGGGATTTTTTGTGGTTTTTAGATTTTCTTAGTACATTTTAAGGAAAATATTCTAAAATAAAGAAGAGAAAAAAATTATTACTAAAATGGGGGAAAAATTGTTAAAAATTTACAAAAATATCATAAACGGGGGCGATTTTGTACCAAAACCTTACGAACAAATTTTCAGTTTTTCTATTCTGATGCGCTGCTATGTAATTCATTTCTGAAATGACCTTCAGGATAAGAGATATTTTAATTTTTACAAACTTTAGAGCACTTTATCTTAGTTATTATAAGAAATTGCTTAAAAAAACAGTTATTATATTAATATAAAAGACTACAAATTTTGTAATAAAACAGTGATGATAAATCTGAAAGTTAAAACACTTCTACTATTATACAGAATATACACACAAAAATTCAGTTAATTATGTTCAAAACTTTTTCAGCACCCCATTTGATTATTTTCAAAATATCACATTTCGAGTAAAACGCGTTTTAAAGTATGACATCTTGCTTAAAGAGAAATGGTATCTGCTTTTACTAAAACACTTGCAGCTTTTGTTCTAGCGAACGGAAAATGATACACTTGGTATTTTTATAAAATTAATAAGATGGCCTTTAAAATAAAATCATAAAATAAATTTTTCAATTTTTGGCAAATTTCACAATTTTAGGGTAGTCGGATACCTCAGCTGACACCCATCTTTGAACATTCCCATCAAGCAATCGGGATTGCTTAGAGCCTAGATAGATTTAACATGTATCAGACCCTTTACAAGGCGAGTCTTCAGTGGCATTGGTTACATCTTTTGGAGAAAGACAAAGAAGAATTTTTTTTTTGGTAACTACTGATGATTTCGTTTTTTAAAAGTATCCGAAGACCAAAGAGATGAACAAGGAGGGAAGAATAGTGACTCATCTCCCTGCTCCCCTTTGGGGGTTCACCCATGTGCCGGCCTATTTTTTAAGCAGTTCAAACAGAATTCTTTTGACGACCAGTAAAAAGATAAAATTTTAAGGTATTTTTATCAATTATTTATATGTATTTTAAGAGTATGTATCAATGTTTAGCCGAAAGTATCCTATAGAACGTGAGTTAAAGCGCTCTGAATACACCCGCTTCGAAAAAAAGGGACGCTCACTTCTTCCACAATTCCGGTTGTTTGACTTATCTGAAATTAAACAAATTAACTGCGTTTTAATCTATCAACTTAAATGCATAAAATGGACTATACTCAATTGAAAATATCAAAAATTGGATTTTTGATAGACCTCTGAAATAAAAGTTTCGAAAATTATTGGATTTTTTTGTTGTGTTTTTGTTATAAAAAATAGAAATATTTTGTATTTTGGAATGATCGTAGTCCATTTGGTGCGTATGTGTGTGCTGAGTCTATCCTATAAATTTGAAGTCATTCGGTTTAACCGTTCTTAAGATACAATGAAAGAAGGTTTGAAAAACACAGCTTTGAGAAAAACGCGTTTAAAGTTTCAAGTCCGATTAAAATAATGAAAATTTTAACTCACCCTCAATTGGCGATGCCTGATGGTGAAGACTAAAACAAGTTCCACAAAATATTAAACAACTATAGATATTTCCTTTTTAAACCTCTTCAAACTTGTCTATACTTGTATGAACGTATATTTGCATAGAAGGATCAATGATATCAAGCCGAATGTACACAATAGGCACTCCAACTCGCTGCTCTTCTAACACTTGCTTCTTTATAATGACTTCAAATTTTACAAAAATCACTTTACCGCCGTATTCTAGACATGCTAAGGAAGCAATTTATATATTAAAAAAAAAAATTTTTTAACCCATTATATGGGTGAACCTCCTTAATAGATTAAAATATAGAAGTCTAAAGAGTATTTGTGCTTTGGCGATTGTTAGGGAGTAGAGACTATCTGAAGAAGAGTCAGACTGTTATTAGTTCCTCTTTCTGCAAATTTCTGAATAATGTATGATATGCTGTGATTAAGAAATGAAGTGTTATGATCTCCAAGCGCTTCTGTCTTCTTGAGAGCACTACATTGGTTTATTCATTTGGAGGTGTGTTTAAAGTGTCAAAGAGGCGTGGCTTTGAAATTTATCTTCCCCGTCTTACTCTCCCTACCTTACACCAAGTGATTTTTTTTTATTCCCGGGACTCAAATAGCAGAGCCAGAAATTTGACAACACAAACGATGTCATTCAAGAAGTGAAACAAGGATTTTTGACCAGTCTGGTGAGAAATCTGGATTGACGGCCTTCGAAAGGTCAAGAAACGTTGGGAAAAACGTATAACTCTGGATGTTTACTATATAGTGAAAGTAGAGTGTAATATGCAGAGAAATTTTATGAATACAAATAAAAAAAATTGAGTTTCTATCTCGATTATATTCTTCAGTAAAGATTTAAACTTTACAATACCCCTGGTAAAGTTAAAATTTATTTTCATTTTCTATTTGTAGTTTAGAAGAAAAACATCGAGTATTAACTAGTGATTTTCCAAATTTTTCTCAATATTATTGAAATTTAAGCAACGGGGATTTTTCTTTAATTTGTCTCGTTATGTATGGAACTTTTTCCTTCCAAAATTCATTATCTTTTCTCTGAATCTTCAGAGAAAGCATCTAAATATCACCTGTGAACAAAAAATGCGAATAAAGAGACCTAATAAATTCAGTACAAGAAATTTCGACAATTTATTCGATTTACATTGACACTTAGTTCTAAGAAAATATTTAATCATGTTTTATTCTAATTTAATCCGGAGGAAATATTTAGAAAGTTACATATAAATATTTGTATTACGAACCATATCGTAACTCTTTATATCAGACAACCCCCATAGGTAAGCTAAGGGGAAAAGTCACAAATGATATAGAGTACATGTTTCTTTTGATGTAGTTATACGATGTCGTATGTGCCTATGAGAGAAAAAAATACCTCATGAATGGCTGATAGGAACCAAAAACATTTCCTCTTTTCCTTTCGCTTATTTATTTATTTGTTTTCCTAGCAGGTTTTTTTTTCTTTTCGCACCTTCATCTATATTTCCTTCTTCCAATAATTACCTCCCTTGATGGGGGGAGAGAGCAAGAAAAAGAAAATATATATATGCCGACGTTAATGCCCGAGACGTCATCACTACTGCTGAAACTCTTGCTTTTCATCTGGATATTTTTTCCCTTTTTTTCCCTTCTCGGCAGAAGTAGGGATAAATAATGATGTAGGTTTTTCTTTCGCGAATGAAATGCGGGGCACACTGAACTGAAAGGGAAATAAATAGTAGAAATACCGTTTCATAAATTATCAGAGCCTCTGAATAGAGAATTAGAATGATTTACGACGGAGGAACTAAGAAAAACTGAAGCAGAACTCCAGAGGAAACGAAAACTAGTTTTATTTCAATTAAAAACGAAACTATTACAACCGAGTGAGTAAGAATAATGTCGCTGTATATTTTAGTAATTATTTAGGGAATATCTAATTTAGAGTAATTAAAGACTTCTTCAGTTTAAGTAATTTAACAAGTTTGTGAATAAAATTTGATGTTCTGTAATATTTTTATTCCTTCTGGATTTGAGTTGGTTTACTTTTATGACCAGATAGATTTATGTACTTAGTTATTTTACAACTTGTTTCTGGAAATTTTCATGAATAATTTAGCTACTAAGTAAATAGATCCCACAAATATTTATCATGTTGATTTAAGATCTTACTTTCCTCTTGTTGTTTTCAATGTGAAATTTGAATTACTTCCCACATAAAATTTTAGAAAGCTTGGTCGTTTTTAGAGATTTGCAATAATATTCCTACAGTTCTTTCTATTTCCATGATTAATATGCGAATATGTAATCGTATTTGTTTACCAAAATACGAATAAAAATTGTTTGGAATATTGAAAAGAAATATTTTTTCCTTCTTATTGAATAATTATTTATATTGAGGAAAAAATATTTTACAACTGCTTGATGAAAATGAAAAAAAAGGCAAAGAGTGAAAGTCTTTTACACAAGGTAATTACAAATTTTCAGATTAGTTCGTTGTGTTGATTCAAATTTTAATACGGCGATCAAAAACACTGAATATAAATGTTACTCTTTATAAAAATTATGTTTTTTTTTTTTTTTTTTTTTAGCTAAGTTTTATCAACTACTTCTAAAGTACATAAGCATAAAACAAAATTTTTCATATTTCCGCTTAATTCACTTCTCTTCATTAGTTTTTTTTTCTTTTTATTTCAGTTTTTAGATATTATCATGGTATATATTTTTTTCATTCACTTAGAGTACTTTAGAGTTGAAAAAAATTACATTAAATTGGATTTAAAACTAAATCAACTTTGAAATTTCTCAGAGATATGTCTTTGAAAATGTATTCCCTCAAACTCTTTGCAAAATGTTCCACATAATTTAAATTTCTCTTTAAAAAAAAATAAGAGCTATAGTAAATAAAAAATAAATGGGTATAATGATCAAAGTGAAACATGTCTTTTTTTAAATAGAAAATAATTTTATTTTTAGTTTCGAGATGTTCATAAAATCCTCGCAATGACTTTCTCATTTTAAAAAAATGTTGAAAGCATTTATTTCCAGTAAATTTAAATATATATATATATTATATATATGATAAAAAAGGAATAATTATTTTTGACGATATTTGTCGATTAAAAAAATGCCTACGTGCGTTTATATTATACAAACAAACGAAATATGTGATTTATCGGGAAAAATAAGTTCCAATAGAGATATGATTTCCCTTGATCAAAAGCAATGTCTTAAACCGACGAACAATGGAATTAATGAGTTATCAAGTTAATCAAGTAGTCTCTCCCACATCTGTTTCCAACTTTGAATTGTTTCTGGGAGCGTAGAAGAGCTACAAGCAATTATACCCCTTAGAACGTCCCAAACAGGCTCTATTGGATTCATATCTTCTTAATATGCTGACAGTCCATACAAAAAAAGGAAAACTACCATTAACAGAGTACAATGAGGACTGATGTTAGTTTCAAGAGAAATAATTCAACCACGATTGTTGCAGTGTAAAAAGATCACAATCTGAGGATCTCATCTATATTGTTTGTGCTTCATTCTTGATATTGTAGAGATGAGTGCCACCATTGATAAAAATATTATCTCAGGCCATCACTCTGCGCCCCCCCCCCAAAAATCAGACACTCTTATGCACAAATGCAAGATTATTCTAAGTACTAGGTTCACCCTATATTAGAATCAATATATTGTCTGGTTTAACACTAGAATGTCACGGGATTTCAATTACCCTAAGACGCCACCGGTGTCCTTTCGACACAGCGATATTATAAAATAATTTTAATAAATAAATAATTGTGCAGGACTACTGTTCAGTAGTTTGAATACTTTTTTATATTATTTCATGTAATTATAATATATTATGACCTTCTGTATCATAAAAAACATTATGACATTATGTTTCGCGAAGCTTGTCGGACCATTGCTTTGTCGTAAAACATTTTGAGTCGCAAATCTGCCAGGAACCTTCCTATTATGCGGTATCCATTCTGCGTCATCTCTAGTGACATATAAATCAGGATGTGCTGGGATCTTATCCATTTCATCTGCACTTCCTTCAGAGTCTTCGTAGTCATTTTCACTCAATCGTATGTCTTCATCATAATCTAAATTAGAACAAGACAACTCACCATCATGCGGTTCATTCTCAGAAAGATCTCACAATAAATTAGCAATTCCATCAGGGTTTAGACCTTTTGTATGAATCATCGTTTCAGGGTTTCGGCTCTTCACAAGGTTCGAAAATCGAATGTTTTTTTTATGAGCAGATAAGCAAATGTTATGAAACGAAACAGACACAACGATTTTAGTATAATTGACTCATTTCCGCTGTGAATACAATAACATAACATTCAGGGTCAAATAAATATGTGATATTACTTCCAGAAATTTGTTTTACTAATTGTATCTACATAGTGAACTATCTTATCTGAACGACAGCTATATATAACGATGAATTTCCATGGCGTCGAAACGACACCAGTGGGCGATCTTGGTATATTAAGTTGTAAAATCTCTCCTAATTAACTCAAAACCACCAAACTTTTTCTGTGCAATCATTATGAAAAATGACTAAGAATCATGAAAAATTTTCAAATTCCCTGCAAAAATGCGGGAAGGAGAGCAAACTAAACAAGTCCTAGTGTCCAATTGACGCCTACGGGCATTCTAGTTTTAACACTGAAGCGGGGCTCTTCCGTGGGAAAAATGTTGCTCCACTCATCTCGTCCCCATCTAAGATGCTCCTGTACCCACCTCCTGTGTTCAGCACAGTTGTCCTCTGTCACCGAAGCACAAAGATAGGTCTGTAAGCATACAGCCTCACACGGTGAAATTAGTTGCGAATAGTTTGATTCAAAATTTTCTGGTACCAGTACTCCTGTAAAGTTGCTGTTGCAATTACAGTAGAACTTCGTTTATCCGAATCAATTGAGACCGGACACCGTTCGGATACGCGATTGTTCGGATAACCGAAATCCGAGTGCGATCCATGCAGTATATGAAACTGGACACTATACGAATATGGAAAATCATCATATGCGGGGAACGTGCTTGAAGAAAAAACAAAATAGGTGCAAAGTGTCGCAATTTTACTTCGCTGTGTACACCTTCGTGTTTTCACTGCAAGGTCTCTGGTTCTCTTAAGCAGCAGTGGTTGAGTAATATAGCACTCCGATTGTTGTTTGTATCATTCCATAGCTGTCTCTAACGCAGAAACGCATCAGCATTTGATGGACCCTTGCGTTGTTGTTGTTTCTTGTCACTTTTGGCTTCACGCGAAACAGCTGTTGAGAAAATTGCACTGTTCGAAAACGTATCTGGACTTAGGTCCGGATATTTGACGCTCCGGATAATAAACGTTCGGATAAACGACGTTATACTGTAAGTGACTTTCATATAGTGAGGTTTCTTTAGACCATTAGCTTTAAATACTGATCCTCATTTTGTGTTGTTACAGGCATATGATCTTGTCTTGATCCTCGATGAATATTTCTAGTATCCAAAAACTGATTCCTTAGTCTGAAAATGACACGTTGAGAAGTTCCTAATGTTGCCGTTACAACAGCTTGAGTTTGACTCCCCTCTGAGCGACTTGTGGTCCTCCGGGCTACTGCATCAGATAAATCAAGTAGCAGAGATATCACATTTTCTGTGGCAAAACCGTCAATGTGCATATCAATCATTTTTAATCTACCCCATCAGAAGAAATGTCGGAGGTCCCTATACACTCTTTATAGAAAACTCATATCTTTCGACGTCACAGACAAAACTTGTACATTCCAAAATTTGTTAAAGCTAATATTTTTCTTTTCAATCTCTTCTATTTCATTTTTGCAAAAAAGTTGTCAATTATATGGTTGAGTCATGCAAAAATCACAATGTCCCCTAATTGTTTTGAGAAGTGTATATTACAGTAGATATTCTTAAATATATATATATATATATATATATATATATATATCAACTATATTATATGTATGTGATAATAAATATTTTAAATCAAAATTTTTTGAGTGAATTTTTTGTTCCATTTTCCTCATATTATAAACTTTTGATAAAAGATATCGATACAAAAAAATTTATTACTTTGCAAAACTGTATATCACTCAACTTAATCAAACGTATAACTATAGTGTTATTCTATTACCCAAAATAAATTATTGCGTTTGTATATTGAGTATTTTAAAATGGCTTTTGAGGAATATTGTTCTCTCTCACACTGTTAAAACATGTAAAAAAATCTTTAAATTAAGTCTTATGTATATAGAAACTATGAAAAACCCTCATCATAAAATAATACATTTATGGATAAAGTTTTAAATGCATTTTTCTGCACAATATTTCAATAAATAATATCAAAGAATATGCGATAATTGAGTTACAATTTACATACAAAACTTTGAAATGAAAATTTGATTGAAATCAACAATAATGTTCCTTTGTTCCAACATTTCCTCACTGCATTTATCATGCAGCAAAATAACTACATTCATTTAATTCTTCAACTAATCAAATGTAATTTCATTAGTTTTATTTATGCATTCCATTGTTCTCAAAAGGAATTTTTGAAGCATCTTCGCACTAATATAATTTGCTTACGTCAATTTAAAATATCTAAAAATACAAAACGCTCCTACACAAGCAAAACATAAGCCGTCTGCGAGTTATGATCTAGCAAAGAAAACCTTTCAAACATGAAATATATACGAAATCGAAATGATCGCTGAAAATAATTCTGACGCGTCGAAAACACTGCAACAGCGGCGCGAAATTAATTTTAATTCCCCTTATCGACCTGTTTACCTTCAGGCGAAATGATAATAAAAAAAAGTCTACGAAGAAAAACAACAATCCCTTTTATGCAAATCAAGCCAGCAGCTCATTTACGCACTCTGTCGCCAGGAACGATATATCTATTCTATTTCTCTGCATAAGGGAGGATTTCTGTTCTTTAGCGGAATTAAAAAGAGTAACAAAGAAATTACCAGAGTGAAAATATAAAAGATCTGAAATTTTTCTTAAGCTCTAAGGCATTAGAAATTAAGGTATTGATGGAGTCAGTTCGAATGAGGGATCGTATACAACGTTTCGGTTTTAAAGGTATAGTTATAAAATTCCATAATTAAGACATAAAATTTTTAAGGATTATTTATTTATTAATACAAATGACAGATATTTGACCACTAGACCATTAGTCTCGATCTAGCTTCCGAATACTTAAGAACATTTAGTTAAAAGACAATAATGCAGTGCATTCGTCAATATGGTCCTAAGCCATGGACTCTCCAGAGTCACAAAGAGTACAGGCTGAAGTGTCCTTTAGTCAAATTTCAAGATGATGAGCATTAAAATAATCTACAGAAGGAGGAAAACCTATAATGACTGACTTTGAACCAGTGAAACACTCCCAGGCCTTTCCCTTCGCTTTATTTTATAGGTTGGAGGCAAACCTCTTTTTAAATTCTAATTTAAGAAGGAGTTTTGCAGAATTAAAAGTCATATGGTCATTAGTAGTTTGTAAAATAATGGTTCCCTTCTTTGCCAGGAAATCGGCTATTTCATTTCCCTTGATGTCACAATGAGCAGGAATCCACTGCAAGACAATTGAGTCCACCAGAGTCTTGAGAATCTTTCTACATTCATAAATTCCTTTGAAGTGTAAACTTTATTGTAGATAGCCTGCAAATAAGCATCGCTATGAGACAAAATAACAGCCAGAGGAAAATAACTCTTGCGAGCTCTTAGTTAAATCAAGGATTATTGATAGTCATTATTGAAATGGAAAGTATCCAATGGCTTAACTAGTTCTGGGTGGGCCCTGTATCGCGCGCGCGAAATTCCTTCAGTGCCCTTATTTAGATATGAGAGCCTTGTTGTTAGTGGAACTGTAGTTGCACATGTTGGGGCCCCTGTAGCTTGGGGGCCCGTATCATTGATACGGCTGACAAGACGTAGCAGCGCCCCTGAAAGTATCGATGTATTAGATATTGTCGCACAGTTCAAAATGGTATAAACACTTGCTGTGGAGCAGCCATAGTATTTCATATTTCAAAAAATAGCATAAAAAATGAGGCCACTACACCAATATTATCGGAAATATTCTGTTCTCGTAAATTGGCAGCTGTAGCGTAGTGGTCACGAGCTCGTGACCAGTGTATCACGAATTCGGACCTTAGTGCAACCGAAAACCCACCGTGAAGACGGGCATCGTTAAATCTATCTTGGCTCAAAGCCCTCTTGTTGGCGTACTTTGTAGAGATGAGGCCAACTCATGTGTCGTCCTTATCACTTGACCGAGGTTCAGAATTACGAGATCCAATGCCAGTAACCCTCGTGTTGTTTTATAACGTCACGTTAACAAACATTCACTTTGTCTTCGTAATGCATATAGTTACGTAGATCAGGGTTCGAGGATTTTATGCGAAATCAGTCGTAAACAACAAGGCAGTTCTTAAAGAGCTATGAGAATTTATTGTCGAAAATCAATCCTTCAAAACAGAGGATTCAACAGCAAATTACGCGGAATAAATATCAGAAGGATTTCACTCTTTCAACAGCACTTAGACACAATTACCAGTATCTAAAATATACGTACGTAGAAGATTATCCACAAGCACCGCTCTTAATATTGAACAGTCGAGCTAATCGCTCGCTAGTTCTCACGGTCAAGGCAAGTTTACTAATCGCTAGTCAAAAGCAGACTCACTACTCGCTATTTGAAACCAGACTGACTGTTGAAACGAAAACGAAAATTAGATATGACGGGTCCCAGCCAAAATGGCTTATACCCAGTATCCCTGAAGATAGGGTGAAAAAGAAAGACCATTAGTAGAATGACGCCTCCCGGAGGGAGGCAAAATGTACGAGGTAAAGCCGTCACGAAATAAACCCTTTCGGGAGAAAACGTGGTGGGGGGAGGGGAGGAGGAAGAAGCATTGATGGGCGAAAAACGCCGAGACTGACTGTTGCGGCGAGTATCGCTCTATTTATAGCAGTGTCCAAAACTTCAAGAAAGATGCACTCGCGTCATAGATCGTGAAATTAGTGGATTTCTCCAGTAATTTCTAGAAGAATCCAGAGGGTCCCGAACTCGCCAACATGGTTGCCAATGTCGCCAAATTGGTCACCAAAATTGCCAAATTAGTCACCAAATCGCCAACTTGGTCGCCAAAAATGCCAACTTGGCTCTATCGCCAATATTTCGTCAAGTTCCCATTGAATCGCCATTATAACGTAAAAGACGGCGTTGCTTGTGAATATTACAATTTTATCATGAAATAAATCTCGCATAGAGTAATATAAATGCATTACACATCCAAATACAGATTATATTTGCACTATTTTATACAAAATTCGTAACAATATTAATGAACAGTGATTTTCGAATTCTGAAAAACCACGTCTCTTCTTCAGATACTTTATATTGACTGACAGAAATCTGATTATTTATTAACATCGCACTTTGGAGCTTCACGGGATTTATCGACAACCTACCTCATAATTTTGATTCTCCGCAATCAAAGAACAAAGACGACAACTGTGGGCTGGTACCCTATTCTCCTAACTTCCACAAAGGTTAGACCGTTACAGAGTTCTATTTGTTCTTTTTCTTTTTAAGTAAAAATAAAAGAATATTCAATCATTAATATGCGAAGTTCGTTCACAAAAAAGGCTAAAGTGTATATGTAGCAAAAAAATTGCAGTATTTTGTAGTATTATATTGATTGAAAGTTTGTATACACATTTCTTACACTCCTGTCAAAATACATTTAATTTAAAGAATTTGGAAATATTCTTATATTTAATCTCTATCAATTTTGATTCTAAATTAGCTATTCCAGTGCTCTTTGGGGTTTGTAAGTTAAATATTTCTCATCTTTGTATTTTCATAAAGAATAAAAATTAAGCTTTTTTAGATTCACTTGTATTTATCCTATCATTTTTGCTTTGTTTCACCGAAAATAAACTTAGTATTAAAATATCTCAATTTTTTTTAAACAAAGAAAAATATTGAAAGTGCTTTTACATATTTGAAATAAAATTCACGTAACACATCAAGAACATTTCCTAGGAAATGATGTCTTTGTTTGTATTTATTAGAAGTCCGAGAAATATCATAAATTATGCCCAAATTGTTTCAAAATTTTATGTCAAATATAAAGGCGCCATTTTGTCTCAAAATTTTAAAAAGGTGTTTTTTTTTTATTATTATTTAGCTTTTTTCTTGGAACATTTTGTGAGCCAAATGACTTTATTATTGCAAGGGATGGCCATTACTTTGCCATTATCTTATTATTATTTCCATTCATTACAAATTCTTTTGAATAATTAAATTTTCTAAACTAGCATGTTTTGTTTACTTTTGAGGTTTATAATTTAATCATAGAATAAAGTTTTGATTAAAAACACTCAACTCCTACACAGTGACAAATTTTCGATGATGTATGATGTTTATTGAATATTCAACTCTTTGAATTGTAATATTTAAGTAGTACACATACACACACACACAATATTGAAAATATTCCATGCATTTGATCATGTAATAGTCATTTATTAGAAAAAATTCTTTTATCCTGGAATTTGTGCATCAAAGAAACCAAATAAATTTAACAATGCCTCTTCATATTTTTATTCTCCATCGAAATAGCTGTTCTTAAAATAAATCACAGAAGTTTAAAATTTTAATTATTTCCTATTTTTAACTCTCCTTCTTTCTCTTCCACAATATATTCAGTTTCTCCCCAGAATCCCAATTATAAAATACATTTTAAAACAGCATTTTTCCTAAATAGATTGAAAAAAAATTAAAAGCGAAAAACCTTACCTTTTTAAAAATAAACTAAAATGCAAGAACATTTCAATCAGTTCAAGAAAAAGACGATACAATCAAATAGTTTTTCATCTACAATCATTAAAAATATTTTTAGTGAAGAGTTTCCTATTCTACCAACCAAAATCCTCATCATAAGATCTTATACTCAAATCCAATCTATAATTTCCTTGATTTTCATGTTCTATCTAAGAATATGCTGAACACCGCATCATTAGCGTAGAATGTAAAGTTGTTTATTCTGCCTTTAACGTACCTATACAGTGAAACAGGAAACAAGGGGACAAGAATCCGAGATGATGCTGCAATTATGAAAATTGCTGTCGTTCAGCAAGAAAGAGTATAAAGTTTCGTCTATTTTCGTCCTTTGTTAAAATATAATAACTTTTCGAAACAACCCTGTGTTAAATTTAACTTCTAAATTTGCTTTTATTCGAAGCATATCTTGTGCTGCATTCGAATCCTGCATTTCGAAACAGTTGTTTTCCTGTTTTATAATGAAACCATAAGTAATTCAAAACTATGGACTGCTGATTTCGTTGTCTTGTCTTTCCACTTCCTTCTTATTAATAATTTAATTACTGGGGGGAAATTGTAGATGATAATATGGGAACTGAAAAGGCAGTCCAGTTTTTAATTGGAAGAGATATTTAAAGCAATTATGTTAATGAGTTGTAAGTTAACGCTTCCGTTTCTCTCTAACAGTTTATGGATTTGAAACTTTAAATCCTGTAATACTAGCAATACTCCAGCTCTCAAACTAAAACTTCACTAATCAGGATGAAAAAATTGCAAAAAAACTAGGCATTGCTCCTTTTTCAATGATTATATTTTCTTTTTAGTACGACATACCTAACTTGCAATCAGAATTTTTATTATATATTTTCGATAACACTTTTTATATTTATATCAACATGTACTCTGTGTGTGTGTGTGTGCACGTGATTCAGATCAATTAAAACAAAAAAAATCATCATATCTTTGTTATTAAACTCAATCATAATAATGCAGCATATCACTATTATGTTGTAATTAATACATGATCGATATTCATGTTATTAATTGTAAATCAGTCAGGCCTTAGAAAATTTATAACTTTATGAAGTTGAAATAATTTTCTGTTTAAAAATTATAAATTTACATGATAAAATCTATTAATGTAAAATATACAGGGTGCTGCTAAATTCGACGGACAAATTCAGCGGGATGATAGTAGGCAGCATGGGGATGACAAATCAATATAAAACATGGGGTCGCAAACCACGCTTAATTGGTGAAAATCGTGATAATAGTAGCCATTGGGAAGACGGACGGAGATTCTTGGAGATGATCTGTTGAGAACATATCTGTTGCTCGAACTCTTCTTTTTCTTTTTCAATGGCTTGACAGCCCTAGGTAGGTACTAGCCTTCTCCAGAAGTCTTTTCCATGCATTTCTACTTTTGGCTACGGTTTTCCAGATCTAAATATTTTGAAGTAGTTCAAAATAATTAGATCTTTTTCGACACAGTGAATCCATCTTGGAGGGAGTACCTTAAATCTTCAATGGTGCAAAACGTGTTGTTTTCCTAAAGCACCTCCTGCCAGAGTTGTTGCAGGAAGTACTTGGTCACTGCTACCAGAACGTATGATTCATACACATTGGTGCACCAGCATAGTTTCCGATTACGGTTCCTCCATGCTGCACATCCTGGGAGGTGAATTCAACGTTGTGGACCGCACTTGGTCTCCAAGCTCCCCAAATCTCAATCCCTTGGATTCCTTCTCGAGTCATCCGAAATCGCTTGTGCCTGTGACGCCGTTGGCTGCAGTGAAGAATCTCACGATATTGATCATCGTCGCTTCAGCTGACACCGCCAGCACACCAGATTTGTTTGAAAGCGTCCGACAATCCTTCGTCCGTCGGTGTTGGCTTCGCTGTGACCTGTGCAGCCGCAACTTCGAACACTTTCTATGACAATCACTTATATTTGTTTTTCTAACCTCGATCTGGGATGTATTGTTTGTATTATAAACATACTTTACATCTAATAAATGTATTTCTGACCTCTTACTGTCCTTTTTCATCACACCCTTGCGAACACAGTTCTTGCGAATTACTCCAGCTAAGTGTGATTTGCCACCCCATGTTTTATGGTGATTTGTCGTCACAGTGCCTACTATCACCCTTCTGAATTTGTCAATCAAGTTTGGCAACACCCTGTACAACAAATTAAATTTGAAGTTCGTGAACCTAATATCATACTCAATAAAGTATCAAATGGTTGGGTAAAAATTAAGTACAGTAGTTTCAAAAATTACTAGCGATGGATTTCGTAACTTTTGGTGATATATCTCCTACACTTGATGCGCGGTCAATGGACGAAAATAACTCGGGATTCACTCTTTCAAATTTAGGGAAACCTTTTACAGAAGTGCTTTTCAAACTTTCAGTATTTGCAACTCGACTTCTAATTATAATTTTCATCACTTCCCCCATACAATAATAATGTATTGAATGCAGTAAAAATATACTTTGACATTAAAGCTACAATACGATATTAATTATAAGCCGTTCAAACTATCAATATAAGTATTAAATTTTATACGTGACACCCCATGAGAAGCACTAATAATTTTTAAACTTGTTTTTAATTTAATATTGTTAAATTAATTATCAAAAACATTGTGTAGTATTGATACATTTATAAGTATATTATATCAGTGAAAATGTGTATATAATTTTTATTATGTCAGAAAGAATTTTGTTTAACTTCCTTTCAGTAAATTAGTACTTATTTAAAACTTTTGTATTCGATTTTCAATAAGCTCGGGCAAACTTTACAGGGATATCACGCCCCTTTAGAGGGGTGCACCCTACAGTTTGAAAAACGCTGTTTTAAAGATAAATAAGTTATGTATTATTTTTATTATTATTCTCTCACAAGAGAAAAGTATAATGCTCATGAAGGGGAAAATCACTGTTTTAAAAAAATCAATTTTCGAAATTCAAAGTGACACTTCTAACCATTTTTGGTAATTTAAATATTTGGTTCAAGTTGTTTTAAATTCTGTAACGAAACCTCTTGTACACCTGCAGCTCCCTCTCACGACCGGATCAGTTTTAGGAGAATTGATCACCACATGTGAAGAGAAAGCCGTAAGAGAAAGAGAGTTAGAGCGAAACCTTCGCAGTGAATGAACACCAAGATCCCTCCCTCACAAAGCAATAGAAATTTGAGACTCTGTTGTTGTTGTTGTTGTTGCTTATGCCACCTGATCGACAGTAACATCAGATCAAGGTCTACGAAATTCATCGCGGCTAAGGGCTAGAATTTTACGTCTGTCGTTAGTCTAAGCTTTGAGCCCCATAAAGGTGACAGCCCGATTTTGCTCGGTACAACACGATAGATGGCGACACCATTCGGACCCACTAATTTAACGAGCACGTACTCCGTGTGTACTCGGAGGGTATTTGATGGCATTGGGCATCGAACCCAGGCTTTCCGGTCTGTAGTCCGATGCTCTAACCACTAGGCTACCCACGGCCCACTTGACTCTTAAATCATCTAAGAGTACTAAATTGTAAATTAATGTAAATAATAGAAGTGACTTAATTAAGCTAAATTTTTATTTTTCCAAATCACGCTACCTTTATTGTTTCAAATGTCACAATTCTTAATATGAAATGTTTCTATAATAGTAAAAAAAAAGTAAAAGCTGTTTTAGAAAATACAAAAAATATGTAGCTGGTAAAAATTAAAATATTTACTGTATGTGCTGTTACCGAAAAGGAAATTAATGTACAGTTACATTATGCTAATATCTTTAACAGGAATTTTTAAATACTCCTTTATTTAACTAATTTAAGGATTTTTAATGGGAATATCCGTTTTAGTTTGTTCAAATTTAATAAATACTGCCAATTTATCTATCTCGCATCTATTTTGGAAATTCCAGAACTTAGTTGAAACATGCTTACAAACAGAATAGGTGGTCAAATATCTTTTGAAACTGTAAAAATCCTTTTCCATAGGTTGAAAAATAAAAATTTCTAACCAGACATATGGATAAAATGATTTTAAGAGTGTCTTAAAAACTTAAAAAACTATATTTATGTATTTATATAAAATAATAAACAAGTAATCATTAGATAAAATCAAGTTAATTCTGAACTTTAAGAAAAAATCACATATAATAATTTTTTTTTATACTTTCTGTATACTTTAGGCAAAGGAGACACTTCACGGAAAGAAAAACTTGTTTTTCCTACCTCACCCCTCAAATCATAAAAATGCACACCACCCGTATAAAAACAAACCTCCAATACTTCCAAAGCAAGGAAGCGAAAATAAACACACCAGTCTTCTACAAAATCCACGCTCTTCCTAGAAAAAAAATATATTTATCTGCATAAAACTTATTTCGCTTCATAATCTCTCTAATGGTGAGAGACTAAAAATTTTCTCCAGATAAAAGAAGAGTAATGAAAAATCTAGCTATCATATTCCCGTTTCCTCGGCACTCGCTCTAATTATTACTAAGATAGTTTTCTGGGAGGATTTTCTTCCGCTCTAAGTACTCCAGGGGCAAAGAGAGTCGATTTAAACATTCAGAGGAATTATTTTCGCTATTCATAGAAGGGAGTTGCTTTTTATTGCTTGAAAGATGCGTACGTGCTCTTTTTAGGAGGAATTTCGAGGTGATTTCTTTCCTCCTTCTTTGTAATTAAAAGCTGCCTTGGCATCAAAAGAGCGAGATTTTTGAAACCTAACAAAGAGGATTTGAAAATGCGTTTGTGAAAAGGAATGTCTTAACTCCACAGTAGTATATAGAGCTCGTGAGAAATTGCACTCATTTCAGTCCTGGGTATCATATTAAAATTTTCAACTTGCAAATTTTTTAATTCTTTTTTTTTCATTACGTAATAATTGAAATTGGGCATGTTTTATTATTTCTTCGCTTATCAAAAATATCAATTTTGAAAACCTTGAAACTTGTTTTTTTTATATGTTATAATGTCTGGTAATTTAAATTCCATGATTTTTGGTGATTGTGATTCTTCTTGTGTGATCAATATAGCCTGATACTAATTAGAAGAAAATTAGACAGAGTGTATCAGTACAAAGACTTCAAACTTTCAGGACATCTAGAGTTCACCTATACCAATGGCTCTCAAACTTTTTTAATTCACGGACCCCTTTTTATAGTCAAAACTTGACCATGGATCCCTTTTATAGTCAAATCTTGTTCACGGAACCCCTTTTTAAATTCAAATTCCCAAGTGAAAAAGCTGCATAAATGCATAATATAAAAATTACAAATTTCGAAAAAAAATGTTGAAGAATTATTTATTGAAATTATAACTTTTGTTTAAAAAAAATTAAAAATATTAATGATTTGGATGAACTTGATGAGATGTTATGAGTGTATTTATGTGTCTATCTCAGAGTGGGAGTAGCAAATACAAATCCTCACAAGCACTAGCTTTTAGTCGGTTTCTTTTCTTTTGTTTTGTGATGAGGTTTTTTACAGCACTAAATCCACGTCCTACCAAGTTGAAAGACGAGAAAGTAGTCAACAACTTTTGTAAAATAACCCATAATGCTGGATAGAAAATTGGGATTTGTTTTTGTAAACAGAATTTGTGGTATCCTTGTTCAAACATTGTTTTAAGTTCCTCATTTGTGGATATTTCTATAAGATGCTCCTGTATTATAATGGATTCATTTGTGTTTAAGATCTGAGTAAGACCAGGCGCAAAAGGGCTGAACACCCAGTTGGGAATATCCAAGTGAATTGTTGTTACTTATTTAAATTTCCATAAAAATAATAATTGGTCAACTTTTTATTTTATATTAAACCTTGCGTGGAACCCCTGACGTTGTTCAGGGACCCCTAAATCAATTTTAATATTCCACGGATCCTCTGAATAAAATCGGAGACCCCTGGCGCTTCGTAGGAACTACTTTGGGAAACACTGATCTAGACGATGGATAAATACGTAACGATGCATGTTCGAAAACGCTTTCCTGGCGCGGTAGCATTGACACAAAAACCAAGAAACACAGAACATGAATAAGAAGAGAAAACATGTTTAATATCCTTAGAACAGCAAAAAAAAGGAAAAAAAAGAACATTATAGAGACAACGATCGTCATTAAAGTAGGTAATCGAAGTTTCAACTCCGGGCCGTGATTCAGGCCTCACATCTCCAGCGCATTGAAGATCGAACACTAGCGAAAATACCGGACGTGTCACAGATTCCCCGAATATCTGCCGCGATGTGTGCAACAAGGTCTTCATCACTGTTAACGGAGTTCAGACACTTGTGACCTGACGTATTCCCTGTAAGAGGTAATCAAGGCAAGTGAGGTCTGGCGATCGAGTGGGCCAGTGCATTGGACAAACAATGAATGTTTCGGTTTACGGAACACCATCTATCACATGTACAGCAGCCGAAGACTTCCCAGAATTTTTGTTGAACGAAGAATAATAAAGATGTTTTTTTATTCTTATTCATGTCCTGTTTTCTTGTGTTTTGTGTCGCCACTACAGCACCAAGAAAACGTTTTAAACCATGCAGTGCTACGTGATTTCATATTGTCTATCGTCTCTATCTGTCCGGAAAGTTTGTAATCACTGTACACCCTGTATATATATATATATATATATATATATATGCCATCCCGTATACATGCCAATATTATCCATATACTTAATAAAAAATATATTTCATTCTATATATTTACTTGTATCCCTTTGATTGAATAATTTATTTGTTTGTCTTTTTTTAGGCATTCTGTTCCTAAAATTATTCATAGATTTATTTTTTATGAATATTATTACTTTTACCACAAAGATTGTTTCTGGAGAACTTAATTTCTAAGTATAATCTTAAATATCATAATTTACTCACTAAAATTAAAACAACCAACATTATTTTTACTGTAATTTATATTAAAACTATGCTTTTACAAAACTATGTAATATAACGGTATACATAGTACCTATACCTCTTCAGCCATTTAGAAAATAATTTCTATTTCTCGTTTACTTCTAAATATCAAAAGTAATTCACATTTATCTTTTATTCAAAAAATGACAACTAATAGCTATGTATCAGGCACCAGAATACGCGTCGAGTATCCAAAAACGACCAAATATCTTTG
The DNA here is from genome assembly GCA_019973975.1 of Trichonephila clavata. Lineage (NCBI taxonomy): Eukaryota > Metazoa > Arthropoda > Arachnida > Araneae > Nephilidae > Trichonephila > Trichonephila clavata. The sequence continues at coordinate 1,822 of BMAO01016489.1, read as the reverse complement.
AAAATTTCTTCCCGTATATTTTCTTTCATAACACAAAAAATGTATACTTCTAAGAAATAGTTACGAGTATTTTAACTGTAAATAATTCTAAAAATAGTAAGAATTCCTGTCTATCTGGTACACCAAAAAAAAGTTATGCGAGTGAAGCATTTTTAATATGTCTGTTACATCTGCTTTACTTATCCTTTTCTGTTATACCTGAGAGATAAAATCAATAATAACTTACATAATCATAAATACATTATTTCAAAACATAAAAATGTAATAATTTCCTATTTAATGCTTCAAAATTATTAAAGAATCTACTTCGTGTATTTGTAATTCCTAAGCCCCTAATAATATAATATTCGTTACTTGTATGTTGTTTTATATAAAAGCTGAGAGTATAATTGGAATTAATTTTTATTTCAAAATATAGTGACAAAATAATAGGAACTAGTTTATTATTTTAAAATAAAAACAATACACCTTCGATTTTCGTGTTATTTTAAAAAACACTGTGTTTAAAAATCAATGAAAATTAGTTTACTGTGAAAAAGGGACAATGCAATTAAAATTTGCGCGTTGCTTCACAATATTCTATTATTACATTTGTGTATTATCATCTTATCACTATATGCATAAATTGTTAAGCTTGCAGCAGTGTAACAATTGATACCTATCAATTGGTTTAAAAATAGTAATGAAATAATTATTATTCGCTTGTTGCACCTATATTATAAAAAAGCAATAATCATTCTCTATTTATTAATCAAAACCTCAACTACATTATTGCTCTATCTGTTACCTTAAATTTTTAACAATGCAATTGTTACCTTCTGCTTCTTCTAAATAAACTAAGTATAAATTTAATCGGTCTAGGAGAATTTTATCCACGAGGCAACTTCTCTATTCTCTTTTTTTTTATTTCACAATAATTGTAAATTTAGAATCAATACAATATAATTTAAACATTTTATTACTGAAATGTCTCTCAAAAGAATTGAAGTAAGCATTGTTGAAAATTATTCATGTAACAATTTGCATGAGTTGTGGAGAAAACGTTTTGATACTTACGTATTATTGCAACCTATTAGCGACATTATATGAAACGAAGCACATGGTTGCCAATTCAACGCGTGCGACACATGCGAAATCGGGGTTGCCAACTTGGTGAGTTATTTTGAACGTTGGCGCGATAATACGTAAGTACCAACTTCTTATATTTCTATTAAATATGTGATTTTAAGATATAATTCCTTTTTTCAAGATTGATTTGGGGTTTCCCAAAATGAATTTTAAACTATTAAAATATATTCTATTACTTGTTGGCGAGTACAATTTTGACTTTATTACAGTAGTACAGTTTTAAAATTTCACTTAGATTTTTTAATGGCATTAAATTTATATTGAAATTCAAAAAGATAAGCTTTAGATTAAATATATATGTATATATTGCTATAATGAGAAATAATACAAATGTAAAATCATATTACAATTTAATTGTTGTTTTCCCTTGTTATTTTTACGTATTACTAAAATATTATATATTTAAACATTTAAAATGCTTAGCGTAGAATATGCATATGAATTATTTTTCATCCTATCAAACTGACAAAGAAAAACAATGACTATTCTAAGCATAAAAGTCATAAATTACCATTAGTCCCTAAAAAAACCAAACCCCGACAGAAAAGTTATGGAAAAAACCAATATTTTGGCTATTCTAAATATAAAACTCATAAATTATATCATTACCCCCTTAGAGAGAGAGGGCGATGTATCTTCACTTTCATTGAAAAAAATGGAATAGTAATAACTCATTCAATATGCAACAGATGAC
>BMAO01016488.1:0-14559 GCA_019973975.1 Trichonephila clavata | reverse complement strand
TTTCACATTTTTTGGATATTTGGCAGGGGAGACGTCATGAACAGGGAAACAATTTCTAACTCCTATTCCAACCAAACTCAATTTTCTTATGTAAATCCGACGCTGATCACGAATACATGTAGCCTTTTCAAAATTTCAATAGATCAAAAGTTATTGCAATAAAAAATTTCACATTTTTTGGATATTTGGCAGGGGAGACGTCATGAACAGGGAAAAATTTCTAACTCCTATTCCAACCAAACTCAATTTTCTTATGTAAAGTCCGACGCTGATCACGAATACATGTAGCGTTTTTCAAAATTTCAATTAGATCAAAAGTTATTGCAATAAAAAATTTCACATTTTTTGGATATTTGGCAGGGAGACGTCATGAACAGGGAAAAATTTCTAACTCCTATTCCAACCAAACTCAATTTTCTTATGTAAATCCGACGCTGATCACGAATACATGTAGCGCTTTTCAAAATTTCAATTAGATCAAAAGTTATTGCAATAAAAAATTTTCACATTTTTTGGATATTTGGCAGGGGAGACGTCATGAACAGGGAAACAATTTCTAACTCCTATTCCAACCAAACTCAATTTTCTTATGTAAAATCCGACGCTGATCACGAATACATGTAGCGCTTTTCAAAATTTCAATTAGATCAAAAGTTATTGCAATAAAAATTTTCACATTTTTTGGATATTTGGCAGGGGAGACGTCATGAACAGGGAAAAATTTCTAACTCCTATTCCAACCAAACTCATTTTCTTATGTAAATCCGACGCTGATCACGAATACATGTAGCGCTTTTCAAAATTTCAATTAGATCAAAAGTTATTGCAATAAAAAATTTTCACATTTTTTGGATATTTGGCAGGGGAGACGTCATGAACAGGGAAACAATTTCTAACTCCTATTCCAACCAAACTCAATTTTCTGATGTAAAATCCGACGCTGATCACGAATACATGTAGCGCTTTTCAAAATTTCAATTAGATCAAAAGTTATTGCAATAAAAAATTTCACATTTTTTGGATATTTGGCAGGGGAGACGTCATGAACAGGGAAAAAATTTCTAACTCCTATTCCAACCAAACTCAATTTTCTTATGTAAAGTCCGACGCTGATCACGAATACATGTAGCTCTTTTCAAAATTTCAATTAGATCAAAAGTTATTGCAATAAAAAATTTCACATTTTTTGGATATTTGGCAGGGGAGACGTCATGAACAGGGAAACAATTTCTAACTCCTATTCCAACCAAACTCAATTTTCTTATGTAAAATCCGACGCTGATCACGAATACATGTAGCGCTTTTCAAAATTTCAATTAGATCAAAAGTTATTGCAATAAAAAATTTCACATTTTTTGGATATTTGGCAGGGGAGACGTCATGAACAGGGAAAAAATTTCTAACTCCTATTCCAACCAAACTCAATTTTCTTATGTAAAATCCGACGCTGATCACGAATACATGTAGCGCTTTTCAAAATTTCAATTAGATCAAAAGTTATTGCAATAAAAAATTTCACATTTTTTGGATATTTGGCAGGGGAGACGTCATGAACAGGGAAAAATTTCTAACTCCTATTCCAACCAAACTCAATTTTCTTATGTAAAATCCGACGCTGATCACGAATACATGTAGCGCTTTTCAAAATTTCAATTGATCAAAAGTTATTGCAATAAAAATTTCACATTTTTTGGATATTTGGCAGGGGAGACGTCATGAACAGGAAAAATTTCTAACTCCTATTCCAACCAAACTCAATTTTCTTATGTAAAATCCGACGCTGATCACGAATACATGTAGCGCTTTCAAAATTTCAATTAGATCAAAAGTTATTGCAATAAAAATTTTCACATTTTTTGGATATTTGGCAGGGGAGACGTCATGAACAGGAAAAAATTTCTAACTCCTATTCCAACCAAACTCATTTTTCTTATGTAAAGTCCGACGCTGATCACGAATACATGTAGCGCTTTTCAAAATTTCAATTAGATCAAAAGTTATTGCAATAAAAATTTTCACATTTTTTGGATATTTGGCAGGGGAGACGTCATGAACAGGGAAAAAATTTCTAACTCCTATTCCAACCAAACTCAATTTTCTTATGTAAAATCGACGCTGATCACGAATACATGTAGCGCTTTTCAAAATTTCAATTAGATCAAAAGTTATTTGCAATAAAAAATTTTCACATTTTTTTGGATATTTGGCAGGGGAGACGTCATGAACAGGGAAAAAATTTCTAACTCCTATTCCAACCAAACTCAATTTTCTTATGTAAAATCCGACGCTGATCACGAATACATGTAGCGCTTTTCAAAATTTCAATTAGATCAAAAGTTATTGCAATAAAAATTTCACATTTTTGGATATTTGGCAGGGGAGACGTCATGAACAGGGAAAAAATTTCTAACTCCTATTCCAACCAAACTCAATTTTCTTATGTAAAATCCGACGCTGATCACGAATACATGTAGCGCTTTTCAAAATTTCAATTAGATCAAAAGTTATTGCAATAAAAATTTCACATTTTTGGATATTTGGCAGGGGAGACGTCATGAACAGGGAAAAATTTCTAACTCCTATTCCAACCAAACTCAATTTTCTTATGTAAAATCCGACGCTGATCACGAATACATGTAGCGCTTTTCAAAATTTCAATTAGATCAAAAGTTATTGCAATAAAAATTTCACATTTTTTGGATATTTGGCAGGGGAGACGTCATGAACAGGGAAAAAATTTCTAACTCCTATTCCAACCAAACTCAATTTTCTTATGTAAAATCCGACGCTGATCACGAATACATGTAGCGCTTTTCAAAATTTCAATTAGATCAAAAGTTATTGCAATAAAAATTTTCACATTTTTGGATATTTGGCAGGGGAGACGTCATGAACAGGGAAAAATTTCTAACTCCTATTCCAACCAAACTCAATTTTCTTATGTAAAATCCGACGCTGATCACGAATACATGTAGCGCTTTTCAAAATTTCAATTAGATCAAAAGTTATTGCAATAAAAATTTCACATTTTTGGATATTTGGCAGGGGAGACGTCATGAACAGGGAAAAATTTCTAACTCCTATTCCAACCAAACTCAATTTTCTATGTAAAATCCGACGCTGATCACGAATACATGTAGCGCTTTTCAAAATTTCAATTAGATCAAAAGTTATTGCAATAAAACTTTTCACATTTTTGGATATTTGGCAGGGGAGACGTCATGAACAGGGAAAAAATTTCTAACTCCTATTCCAACCAAACTCAATTTTCTTATGTAAAATCCGACGCTGATCACGAATACATGTAGCGCTTTTCAAAATTTCAATTAGATCAAAAGTTATTGCAATAAAAATTTTCACATTTTTGGATATTTGGCAGGGGAGACGTCATGAACAGGGAAAAAATTTCTAACTCCTATTCCAACCAAACTCAATTTTCTATGTAAAATCCGACGCTGATCACGAATACATGTAGCGCTTTTCAAAATTTCAATTAGATCAAAAGTTATTGCAATAAAAATTTTCACATTTTTGGATATTTGGCAGGGGAGACGTCATGAACAGGGAAAAAATTTCTAACTCCTATTCCAACCAAACTCAATTTTCTTGTGTAAAATCCGACGCTGATCACGAATACATGTAGCGCTTTTCAAAATTTCAATTAGATCAAAAGTTATTGCAATAAAAATTTTCACATTTTTTGGATATTTGGCAGGGGAGACGTCATGAACAGGGAAAAATTTCTAACTCCTATTCCAACCAAACTCAATTTTCTTATGTAAAATCCGACGCTGATCACGAATACATGTAGCGCTTTTCAAAATTTCAATTAGATCAAAAGTTATTGCAATAAAAATTTCACATTTTTGGATATTTGGCAGGGGAGACGTCATGAACACCGAAAAATTTCTAACTCCTATTCCAACCAAACTCAATTTTCTTATGTAAAATCCGACGCTGATCACGAATACATGTAGCGCTTTTCAAAATTTCAATTAGATCAAAAGTTATTGCAATAAAAATTTTCACATTTTTGGATATTTGGCAGGGGAGACGTCATGAACAGGGAAAAAATTTCTAACTCCTATTCCAACCAAACTCAATTTTCTTATGTAAAATCCGACGCTGATCACGAATACATGTAGCGCTTTTCAAAATTTCAATTAGATCAAAAGTTATTGCAATAAAAATTTCACATTTTTGGATATTTGGCAGGGGAGACGTCATGAACAGGGAAAAAATTTCTAACTCCTATTCCAACCAAACTCAATTTTCTTATGTAAATCCGACGCTGATCACGAATACATGTAGCGCTTTTCAAAATTTCAATTAGATCAAAAGTTATTGCAATAAAAATTTCACATTTTTGGATATTTGGCAGGGGAGACGTCATGAACACGAAAAAATTTCTAACTCCTATTCCAACCAAACTCAATTTTCTTATGTAAAATCCGACGCTGATCACGAATACATGTAGCGCTTTTCAAAATTTCAATTAGATCAAAAGTTATTGCAATAAAAATTTCACATTTTTGGATATTTGGCAGGGGAGACGTCATGAACAGGGAAAAATTTCTAACTCCTATTCCAACCAAACTCAATTTTCTTATGTAAAATCCGACGCTGATCACGAATACATGTAGCGCTTTTCAAAATTTCAATTAGATCAAAAGTTATTGCAAAAAAATTTCACATTTTTGGATATTTGGCAGGGGAGACGTCATGAACAGGGAAAAATTTCTAACTCCTATTCCAACCAAACTATTTTTTATGTAAATCCGACGCTGATCACGAATACATGTAGCGCTTTTCAAAATTTCAATTAGATCAAAAGTTATTGCAATAAAAATTTCACATTTTTGGATATTTGGCAGGGGAGACGTCATGAACACAAAAAATTTCTAACTCCTATTCCAACCAAACTCAATTTTCTTATGTAAATCCGACGCTGATCACGAATACATGTAGCGCTTTTCAAAATTTCAATTGGATCAAAAGTCATTGCAATAAAAATTTTCACATTTTTGGATATTTGGCAGGGGAGACGTCATGAACAGGGAAAAAATTTCTAACTCCTATTCCAACCAAACTCAATTTTCTTATGTAAAATCCGACGCTGATCACGAATACATGTAGCGCTTTTCAAAATTTCAATTAGATCAAAAGTTATTGCAATAAAAATTTCACATTTTTGGATATTTGGCAGGGGAGACGTCATGAACAGGGAAAAATTTCTAACTCCTATTCCAACCAAACTCAATTTTCTTATGTAAATCCGACGCTGATCACGAATACATGTAGCGCTTTTCAAAATTTCAATTAGATCAAAAGTTATTGCAATAAAAATTTCACATTTTTTGGATATTTGGCAGGGGAGACGTCATGAACAGGGAAAAAATTTCTAACTCCTATTCCAACCAAACTCAATTTTCTTATGTAAAATCCGACGCTGATCACGAATACATGTAGCGCTTTTCAAAATTTCAATTAGATCAAAAGTTATTGCAATAAAAATTTCACATTTTTTGGATATTTGGCAGGGGAGACGTCATGAACAGGGAAAAAATTTCTAACTCCTATTCCAACCAAACTCAATTTTCTTATGTAAAATCCGACGCTGATCACGAATACATGTAGCGCTTTTCAAAATTTCAATTAGATCAAAAGTTATTGCAATAAAAATTTCACATTTTTGGATATTTGGCAGGGGAGACGTCATGAACAGGGAAAAATTTCTAACTCCTATTCCAACCAAACTCAATTTTCTTATGTAAAATCCGACGCTGATCACGAATACATGTAGCGCTTTTCAAAATTTCAATTAGATCAAAAGTTATTGCAATAAAAATTTCACATTTTTTGGATATTTGGCAGGGGAGACGTCATGAACAGGGAAAAAATTTCTAACTCCTATTCCAACCAAACTCAATTTTCTTATGTAAAATCCGACGCTGATCACGAATACATGTAGCGCTTTTCAAAATTTCAATTAGATCAAAAGTTATTGCAATAAAAAATTTCACATTTTTTGGATATTTGGCAGGGGAGACGTCATGAACAGGGAAAAATTTCTAACTCCTATTCCAACCAAACTCAATTTTCTTATGTAAAATCCGACGCTGATCACGAATACATGTAGCGCTTTTCAAAATTTCAATTAGATCAAAAGTTATTGCAATAAAAATTTTCACATTTTTTGGATATTTGGCAGGGGAGACGTCATGAACAGGGAAAAAATTTCTAACTCCTATTCCAACCAAACTCAATTTTCTTATGTAAAATCCGACGCTGATCACGAATACATGTAGCGCTTTTCAAAATTTCAATTAGATCAAAAGTTATTGCAATAAAAATTTTCACATTTTTTGGATATTTGGCAGGGGAGACGTCATGAACAGGGAAAAAATTTCTAACTCCTATTCCAACCAAACTCAATTTTCTTATGTAAAATCCGACGCTGATCACGAATACATGTAGCGCTTTTCAAAATTTCAATTAGATCAAAAGTTATTGCAATAAAAATTTCACATTTTTTGGATATTTGGCAGGGGAGACGTCATGAACAGGGAAAAATTTCTAACTCCTATTCCAACCAAACTCAATTTTCTTATGTAAAATCCGACGCTGATCACGAATACATGTAGCTTTTCAAAATTTCAATTAGATCAAAAGTTATTGCAATAAAAATTTCACATTTTTGGATATTTGGCAGGGGAGACGTCATGAACAGGGAAAAAATTTCTAACTCCTATTCCAACCAAACTCAATTTTCTTATGTAAAATCCGACGCTGATCACGAATACATGTAGCGCTTTTCAAAATTTCAATTAGATCAAAAGTTATTGCAATAAAAATTTCACATTTTTGGATATTTGGCAGGGGAGACGTCATGAACAGGGAAAAAATTTCTAACTCCTATTCCAACCAAACTCAATTTTCTTATGTAAAATCCGACGCTGATCACGAATACATGTAGCGCTTTTCAAAATTTCAATTAGATCAAAAGTTATTGCAATAAAAATTTCACATTTTTTGGATATTTGGCAGGGGAGACGTCATGAACAGGGAAAAATTTCTAACTCCTATTCCAACCAAACTCAATTTTCTTATGTAAATCCGACGCTGATCACGAATACATGTAGCGCTTTTCAAAATTTCAATTAGATCAAAAGTTATTGCAATAAAAATTTTCACATTTTTGGATATTTGGCAGGGGAGACGTCATGAACAGGGAAAAAATTTCTAACTCCTATTCCAACCAAACTCAATTTTCTTATGTAAAATCCGACGCTGATCACGAATACATGTAGCGCTTTTCAAAATTTCAATTAGATCAAAAGTTATTGCAATAAAAATTTTCACATTTTTTGGATATTTGGCAGGGGAGACGTCATGAACAGGGAAAAATTTCTAACTCCTATTCCAACCAAACTCAATTTTCTTATGTAAAATCCGACGCTGATCACGAATACATGTAGCGCTTTTCAAAATTTCAATTAGATCAAAAGTTATTGCAATAAAAATTTTCACATTTTTTGGATATTTGGCAGGGGAGACGTCATGAACAGGGAAAAAATTTCTAACTCCTATTCCAACCAAACTCAATTTTCTTATGTAAAATCCGACGCTGATCACGAATACATGTAGCGCTTTTCAAAATTTCAATTAGATCAAAAGTTATTGCAATAAAAATTTTCACATTTTTGGATATTTGGCAGGGGAGACGTCATGAACAGGGAAAAATTTCTAACTCCTATTCCAACCAAACTCAATTTTCTTATGTAAAATCCGACGCTGATCACGAATACATGTAGCGCTTTTCAAAATTTCAATTAGATCAAAAGTTATTGCAATAAAAATTTCACATTTTTTGGATATTTGGCAGGGGAGACGTCATGAACAGGGAAAAAATTTCTAACTCCTATTCCAACCAAACTCAATTTTCTTATGTAAAATCCGACGCTGATCACGAATACATGTAGCGCTTTTCAAAATTTCAATTAGATCAAAAGTTATTGCAATAAAAAATTTCACATTTTTTGGATATTTGGCAGGGGAGACGTCATGAACAGGGAAAAATTTCTAACTCCTATTCCAACCAAACTCAATTTTCTTATGTAAAATCCGACGCTGATCACGAATACATGTAGCGCTTTTCAAAATTTCAATTAGATCAAAAGTTATTGCAATAAAAATTTCACATTTTTTGGATATTTGGCAGGGGAGACGTCATGAACAGGGAAAAATTTCTAACTCCTATTCCAACCAAACTCAATTTTCTTATGTAAAATCCGACGCTGATCACGAATACATGTAGCGCTTTTCAAAATTTCAATTAGATCAAAAGTTATTGCAATAAAAATTTTCACATTTTTTGGATATTTGGCAGGGGAGACGTCATGAACAGGGAAAAAATTTCTAACTCCTATTCCAACCAAACTCAATTTTCTTATGTAAAATCCGACGCTGATCACGAATACATGTAGCGCTTTTCAAAATTTCAATTAGATCAAAAGTTATTGCAATAAAAATTTTCACATTTTTTGGATATTTGGCAGGGGAGACGTCATGAACAGGGAAAAATTTCTAACTCCTATTCCAACCAAACTCAATTTTCTATGTAAAATCCGACGCTGATCACGAATACATGTAGCGCTTTTCAAAATTTCAATTAGATCAAAAGTTATTGCAATAAAAATTTCACATTTTTTGGATATTTGGCAGGGGAGACGTCATGAACAGGGAAAAATTTCTAACTCCTATTCCAACCAAACTCAATTTTCTTATGTAAAATCCGACGCTGATCACGAATACATGTAGCGCTTTTCAAAATTTCAATTAGATCAAAAGTTATTGCAATAAAAAATTTTCACATTTTTTGGATATTTGGCAGGGGAGACGTCATGAACAGGGAAAAAATTTCTAACTCCTATTCCAACCAAACTCAATTTTTTATGTAAAATCCGACGCTGATCACGAATACATGTAGCGCTTTTCAAAATTTCAATTAGATCAAAAGTTATTGCAATAAAAATTTCACATTTTTTGGATATTTGGCAGGGGAGACGTCATGAACAGGGAAAAAATTTCTAACTCCTATTCCAACCAAACTCAATTTTCTTATGTAAAATCCGACGCTGATCACGAATACATGTAGCGCTTTTCAAAATTTCAATTAGATCAAAAGTTATTGCAATAAAAATTTCACATTTTTTGGATATTTGGCAGGGGAGACGTCATGAACAGGGAAAAATTTCTAACTCCTATTCCAACCAAACTCAATTTTCTTATGTAAAATCCGACGCTGATCACGAATACATGTAGCGCTTTTCAAAATTTCAATTAGATCAAAAGTTATTGCAATAAAAATTTCACATTTTTTGGATATTTGGCAGGGGAGACGTCATGAACAGGGAAAAATTTCTAACTCCTATTCCAACCAAACTCAATTTTCTTATGTAAAATCCGACGCTGATCACGAATACATGTAGCGCTTTTCAAAATTTCAATTAGATCAAAAGTTATTGCAATAAAAATTTCACATTTTTTGGATATTTGGCAGGGGAGACGTCATGAACAGGGAAAAATTTCTAACTCCTATTCCAACCAAACTCAATTTTCTTATGTAAAATCCGACGCTGATCACGAATACATGTAGCGCTTTTCAAAATTTCAATTAGATCAAAAGTTATTGCAATAAAAATTTCACATTTTTTGGATATTTGGCAGGGGAGACGTCATGAACAGGGAAAAAATTTCTAACTCCTATTCCAACCAAACTCAATTTTCTTATGTAAAATCCGACGCTGATCACGAATACATGTAGCGCTTTTCAAAATTTCAATTAGATCAAAAGTTATTGCAATAAAAATTTCACATTTTTTGGATATTTGGCAGGGGAGACGTCATGAACAGGGAAAAATTTCTAACTCCTATTCCAACCAAACTCAATTTTCTTATGTAAAATCCGACGCTGATCACGAATACATGTAGCGCTTTTCAAAATTTCAATTAGATCAAAAGTTATTGCAATAAAAATTTCACATTTTTGGATATTTGGCAGGGGAGACGTCATGAACAGGGAAAAAATTTCTAACTCCTATTCCAACCAAACTCAATTTTCTTATGTAAAATCCGACGCTGATCACGAATACATGTAGCGCTTTTCAAAATTTCAATTAGATCAAAAGTTATTGCAATAAAAATTTCACATTTTTTGGATATTTGGCAGGGGAGACGTCATGAACAGGGAAAAAATTTCTAACTCCTATTCCAACCAAACTCAATTTTCTTATGTAAAATCCGACGCTGATCACGAATACATGTAGCGCTTTTCAAAATTTCAATTAGATCAAAAGTTATTGCAATAAAAATTTCACATTTTTTGGATATTTGGCAGGGGAGACGTCATGAACAGGGAAAAAATTTCTAACTCCTATTCCAACCAAACTCAATTTTCTTATGTAAAATCCGACGCTGATCACGAATACATGTAGCGCTTTTCAAAATTTCAATTAGATCAAAAGTTATTGCAATAAAAAATTTCACATTTTTGGATATTTGGCAGGGGAGACGTCATGAACAGGGAAAAATTTCTAACTCCTATTCCAACCAAACTCAATTTTCTTATGTAAAATCCGACGCTGATCACGAATACATGTAGCGCTTTTCAAAATTTCAATTAGATCAAAAGTTATTGCAATAAAAATTTCACATTTTTTGGATATTTGGCAGGGGAGACGTCATGAACAGGGAAAAAATTTCTAACTCCTATTCCAACCAAACTCAATTTTCTTATGTAAAATCCGACGCTGATCACGAATACATGTAGCGCTTTTCAAAATTTCAATTAGATCAAAAGTTATTGCAATAAAAATTTCACATTTTTGGATATTTGGCAGGGGAGACGTCATGAACAGGGAAAAAATTTCTAACTCCTATTCCAACCAAACTCAATTTTCTTATGTAAAATCCGACGCTGATCACGAATACATGTAGCGCTTTTCAAAATTTCAATTAGATCAAAAGTTATTGCAATAAAAATTTCACATTTTTTGGATATTTGGCAGGGGAGACGTCATGAACAGGGAAAAATTTCTAACTCCTATTCCAACCAAACTCAATTTTCTTATGTAAAATCCGACGCTGATCACGAATACATGTAGCTTTTCAAAATTTCAATTAGATCAAAAGTTATTGCAATAAAAATTTCACATTTTTGGATATTTGGCAGGGGAGACGTCATGAACACAAAAAATTTCTAACTCCTATTCCAACCAAACTCAATTTTCTTATGTAAAATCCGACGCTGATCACGAATACATGTAGCGCTTTTCAAAATTTCAATTAGATCAAAAGTTATTGCAATAAAAATTTTCACATTTTTGGATATTTGGCAGGGGAGACGTCATGAACAGGGAAAAATTTCTAACTCCTATTCCAACCAAACTCAATTTTCTTATGTAAAATCCGACGCTGATCACGAATACATGTAGCGCTTTTCAAAATTTCAATTAGATCAAAAGTTATTGCAATAAAAATTTTCACATTTTTTGGATATTTGGCAGGGGAGACGTCATGAACAGGGAAAAATTTCTAACTCCTATTCCAACCAAACTCAATTTTCTTATGTAAAATCCGACGCTGATCACGAATACATGTAGCGCTTTTCAAAATTTCAATTAGATCAAAAGTTATTGCAATAAAAATTTCACATTTTTTGGATATTTGGCAGGGGAGACGTCATGAACAGGGAAAAAATTTCTAACTCCTATTCCAACCAAACTCAATTTTCTATGTAAAATCCGACGCTGATCACGAATACATGTAGCGCTTTTCAAAATTTCAATTAGATCAAAAGTTATTGCAATAAAAATTTCACATTTTTTGGATATTTGGCAGGGGAGACGTCATGAACAGGGAAAAAATTTCTAACTCCTATTCCAACCAAACTCAATTTTCTTATGTAAAATCCGACGCTGATCACGAATACATGTAGCGCTTTTCAAAATTTCAATTAGATCAAAAGTTATTGCAATAAAAATTTCACATTTTTGGATATTTGGCAGGGGAGACGTCATGAACAGGGAAAAAATTTCTAACTCCTATTCCAACCAAACTCAATTTTCTTATGTAAAATCCGACGCTGATCACGAATACATGTAGCGCTTTTCAAAATTTCAATTAGATCAAAAGTTATTGCAATAAAAATTTCACATTTTTTGGATATTTGGCAGGGGAGACGTCATGAACAGGGAAAAAATTTCTAACTCCTATTCCAACCAAACTCAATTTTCTTATGTAAAATCCGACGCTGATCACGAATACATGTAGCGCTTTTCAAAATTTCAATTAGATCAAAAGTTATTGCAATAAAAATTTTCACATTTTTGGATATTTGGCAGGGGAGACGTCATGAACAGGGAAAAATTTCTAACTCCTATTCCAACCAAACTCAATTTTCTTATGTAAAATCCGACGCTGATCACGAATACATGTAGCGCTTTTCAAAATTTCAATTAGATCAAAAGTTATTGCAATAAAAATTTCACATTTTTGGATATTTGGCAGGGGAGACGTCATGAACAGGGAAAAATTTCTAACTCCTATTCCAACCAAACTCAATTTTTTGATGTAAAATCCGACGCTGATCACGAATACATGTAGCGCTTTTCAAAATTTCAATTAGATCAAAAGTTATTGCAATAAAAATTTTCACATTTTTGGATATTTGGCAGGGGAGACGTCATGAACAGGGAAAAAATTTCTAACTCCTATTCCAACCAAACTCAATTTTCTTATGTAAAATCCGACGCTGATCACGAATACATGTAGCGCTTTTCAAAATTTCAATTAGATCAAAAGTTATTGCAATAAAAATTTTCACATTTTTTGGATATTTGGCAGGGGAGACGTCATGAACAGGGAAAAAATTTCTAACTCCTATTCCAACCAAACTCTTTTCTTGATGTAAAATCCGACGCTGATCACGAATACATGTAGCGCTTTTCAAAATTTCAATTAGATCAAAAGTTATTGCAATAAAAATTTTCACATTTTTGGATATTTGGCAGGGGAGACGTCATGAACAGGAAAAAATTTCTAACTCCTATTCCAACCAAACTCAATTTTCTATGTAAAATCCGACGCTGATCACGAATACATGTAGCGCTTTTCAAAATTTCAATTAGATCAAAAGTTATTGCAATAAAAAATTTCACATTTTTTGGATATTTGGCAGGGGAGACGTCATGAACAGGGAAAAAATTTCTAACTCCTATTCCAACCAAACTCAATTTTTTATGTAAAATCCGACGCTGATCACGAATACATGTAGCGCTTTTCAAAATTTCAATTAGATCAAAAGTTATTGCAATAAAAATTTCACATTTTTGGATATTTGGCAGGGGAGACGTCATGAACAGGGAAAAATTTCTAACTCCTATTCCAACCAAACTCAATTTTCTGTATGTAAATCCGACGCTGATCACGAATACATGTAGCGCTTTTCAAAATTTCAATTAGATCAAAAGTTATTGCAATAAAAATTTCACATTTTTGGGTATTTGGCAGGGGAGACGTCATGAACAGGGAAAAAATTTCTAACTCCTATTCCAACCAAACTCAATTTTCTTGTGTAAAATCCGACGCTGATCACGAATACATGTAGCGCTTTTCAAAATTTCAATTAGATCAAAAGTTATTGCAATAAAAAATTTCACATTTTTGGATATTTGGCAGGGGAGACGTCATGAACACGAAAAAATTTCTAACTCCTATTCCAACCAAACTCAATTTTCTTGATGTAAAATCCGACGCTGATCACGAATACATGTAGCGCTTTTCAAAATTTCAATTAGATCAAAAGTTATTGCAATAAAAATTTCACATTTTTGGATATTTGGCAGGGGAGACGTCATGAACACGAAAAATTTCTAACTCCTATTCCAACCAAACTCAATTTTCTTATGTAAAATCCGACGCTGATCACGAATACATGTAGCGCTTTTCAAAATTTCAATTAGATCAAAAGTTATTGCAATAAAAAATTTCACATTTTTTGGATATTTGGCAGGGAGACGTCATGAACACGAAAAAATTTCTAACTCCTATTCCAACCAAACTCAATTTTCTATGTAAAATCCGACGCTGATCACGAATACATGTAGCGCTTTTCAAAATTTCAATTAGATCAAAAGTTATTGCAATAAAAATTTCACATTTTTTGGATATTTGGCAGGGGAGACGTCATGAACACGGAAAAAATTTCTAACTCCTATTCCAACCAAACTCAATTTTCTTGATGTAAATCCGACGCTGATCACGAATACATGTAGCGCTTTTCAAAATTTCAATTAGATCAAAAGTTATTGCAATAAAAATTTCACA
This sequence comes from Trichonephila clavata, assembly GCA_019973975.1. Classification (NCBI taxonomy): domain Eukaryota; kingdom Metazoa; phylum Arthropoda; class Arachnida; order Araneae; family Nephilidae; genus Trichonephila; species Trichonephila clavata. The sequence goes on along the minus strand of BMAO01016488.1, from coordinate 171 downwards.
TTTTTGGATATTTGGCAGGGGAGACGTCATGAACACGGAAAAATTTCTGACTCCATTCCAACCAAACTCAATTTTCTTATGTAAATCCGACGCTGATCACGAATACATGTAGCGCTTTTCAAAATTTCAATTAGATCAAAAGTTATTGCAATAAAAAATTTCACATTTTTT